>JASTVC010000006.1:297600-330943 GCA_031125765.1 Saccharomycopsis amapae | reverse complement strand
AAAAAAAAAAAAAAAAAAAAAAAAAAAAAAAAAAAAAAAAAAAAAAAAAAAAAAAAAAAAAAAAAAAAAAAAAAAACCCCCCCCCCCCCCCCCCCCCCCCCCCCCCCACCAAATATACGACTCGTGAGAAAGAAAAAAAAAGTTGACAGAATAGCGGATATAAAAAAAAATTATCTGGAGTAGTGATAGATATCATCGATCTCCAATACTATGAATGCCAACCGTTTGCCACTTGCTGAGCAATGGCGAGAGGAATGGGAGCTGCGATGGTGTGTATGGGTGTGCGATGCCTGCCTGCCACAAGGAGGCAAAGTGCAGGAGAAGAAAAAAATAAAAATAAAAAAAAAAACACTGTGCCAAAACACACGCCAATGGTGAGAGAGATGTAGGGCTGAATGTTACGTTATTATGTTCATGTCAAGAATGTTATTGTTTTGAGTGTGGTTCTTATTGTTGTTGACGATTTGTTTGGGTGTTGGTGTGAGAACTTTTGACGGTAATTTCCCAAAACAAAAAAAAAAAAAAAAAAGAAGCTGATACGTGTGATGATGATAATATTGTGGGCGGCTAGAGGATGGTGTGACAGATGGTGCTGATATACATACCGTGTATATTTGGGGATTAAATTGGGAGAATGGACTAAAAAAAAGGGGGGGAAAGATGGGAGGAGGAGGGCCGATATAGAGATCAGTGGAATAAGAGAAAGGAAGATAGAAATTCCAGCGTTATTATATGGGAAAGAAGAAGAGAACAAAAAAAAAAAGATTGATTTTTGTTACCAAAAAAAAAAAAAAAAAAAAAAAATCCCCCGCCAGCGCACGCAACGCATCGGCGCCCCCCCAAATGGAATGGTGTTTTTGATACGCGCGCTCCAGCGATAACCGATTGACGTTTGTAGATTATATTATTTTGTGTTATTCTTATGTTCTATCGTATTGTATTTCACATCAGTGGGTAATAGACAGTGTAATGAAAATATACATTCTACCTCGAACAAATTGGAAACCACCGGAATACAAAAATAAGTCATTCATTCTGGCATACTGATAGATAAAATAAAAGGATCTCATTTTCCCCTCTAATATATATAATATATAATGCTTTTTGTTTCCAGTTTACTCCTCACCAGTGAAGAGTCCATATATATATTATCACTACTCCAAAAATAACATATTGTCATTCTGTGGATTGACAAAAACATCACAAGCCCAGCGTTCTCTATCCAAATCCTGCCCAAAAAAAAGTACAATTCATCAACCAAAGCTAAAAACAACCATTGCCAGTATTATCTAATCTTCACCTCCTCTCAAAGCTTGATTCTGGAGTTATTACGAATGACCGCAATTTGACACCCGCAGAATCCCAAAAACAAGGCGTAGACAAATGCAGCGCCCCACAAAGTGTGGGACACAGCTACACCATCTTCTGGAGCACTGGTAGATCCAAGTAAAGCCTCGTGTCCCTGGTGGAAAAGCATCCCAAGGACCGCAAGAATGACCACCCCAAAGGCAGAGACGACGGTACAAAAGTAAGCTTTAGCGGGCTACAACATCAATGTTAGAATGACAAAAGAAGAAATAACGACTAGAATAGAAGAGCAAGTTTTCGGGCTTGTAAACATACTGTGGTGAGAGCCTTCATGTTTTCTATTGGGAAAAGTATAGTTCTATCAAGTGACAGTAAATGGACGATAAGTGATGTATGTACGTCTTATTGACTTTTATTTTTTATTTTTTTTTCTTTCCGCAAATTCGCACTATTTGTTGCCCGGCCTCTGGAATATATATATATTCCAACAATTGTAATATACAATAATAAGCAATGTGATAAAGAGGATATTCTATAATAGCCATAAGATTTTCTAATTCAGATAGTATGTACAAAACCGGAAGAAAAAAAAAAGAAGAAATCATTCAGAATACAAGAAAAATTAATGTAAAGAATACATCAGCATTGGGCAAAACATCAACTATTAGTATACCCAACCGTCATCGTTTTTGCCCAAGGCTTTCCAAACACTTCTGCTGATTTCAAACATGCCTGGGGTATTTGTTTCTAACTCATAAAGCCCGTAAAATGCCACACAAGTGCCAACAAATAACACTCTCATCGACAAGGTGTGCCATGGACCAAATCTTCTTTTTGGAATATAATCAATGATACAAGATTGCCAACCAGCATGGCAGTGGATTAATAGTAACGTACCCAACAACGAGTCTAATAAAGGAAGGTCAATGTCCATCACAAACGGGGTGATGAAGAGGGGGACCATCGGTACCGCAACAATACGCTCATAAGTCCAGTGATACGAGCCGTGCCAGTAGTCTGGAGGAGGGGCCTTGTATGGTTCATTGACGGTGCCGACAATGAGTCCAGGAGGATCGTTTTTGAGTTTATATTTGGACCAATTGATGGTGAGCCTTGATTTCAAGGAAGGTTTAGGCTCTGATCCATCACGCTTGAAAAGGTTGAAAGAGATTAGGCGGATTGGACACAGATGAGGACGAAAAGACCCTAAGAGAGATCTTTGGGGGAACGAGTGGAGGGACGATCGTAGGGAATTGGAGAACATTATTTTTGGTCTTTGTAATTTAAAAGATACTGATTGAATATCGCAGTGATTGATGGAATATTGATGGAAGAAGAAGAAGAAGAAAAAAAAAAAAAAAAGCGTTGAGCTGTGTCACGTGGAGAGTCACATGGGAGCGAGCCAAAAACCGCTCTCCTTCGATCTGGAATGGTTGGTATCTATAGATGGCTGTATTTACTTGGGTTATTAATCATTTATTTATTTATTCTGGGTAGCTTAATATTGTTTCGTATCCTTGCATTACCCTCACAGTCATTACATTATTATCGAATAATATATAGACAAGCAACACACCATCCACAAAGGAAATAAAAAATAAAAAAAAAAAAAAAAAAAAAAGTCTCATAAGCACCCACTGCACCTCAATGCAACAGCAGTAAATCCAATTTACTCTCACGAATCCAACCTTTTTCTTCTGCCTTTTTTTTTCTCTTTCTCTTGCCTCTGCAAATCTCTGTTTATTTCAACTGCAACTTATCTCGCTATATTGAAATAATCGCTCTGTCTGTTTCGTTGATTATTTTCCACTCAAATTCCCAGCACTCCCCCAACTATCACCACCCCTCCAAGATCATCGTTTCCAATTGGTGTTCATTTTGTTTGTTGATTCCACATATCACCGCCTCCCCGACAGATTGCTGTTCAAACAAACAAAAAAAAAAAAAAAGAGAAAGTCCATCCACCTTCATTAATATCATTATTTTATTTCTCTACTTTTAATTTAATTATATTATTCTCCTTCTCCTCTTCTTTCCTTCCGAACTTGTCTTTTTTTTTTTTTTTTCTTGCTATTGAAAAATCAATCCGCACATCATCATCATCATCAACTCACTGTCTTTTTCCTCCATCAAATATGACCCGATTAACTCGTTCTTCCGCCACCGTTGCTCCTTCTGATCACTCAGTGATCGTGTCTTTACATTACTCTCCTCAAAAATACCACCAACGCTTCCCATCGAGTTTGCCTACTAAAAGGAGAAAATTATCTTCGTCTACAAACCACAGGTCAATGGTATCAACCAGTGGCTCTGTGGTCAATAGAACCCCTTACAAATTGCCACACAAATCTCAAATGACTACACCGTCCAAGGAACTTGTTGATTCGCTTCGATCATTCCAGTTCCGCACTAATAATCCAGCAGAGTTTGCCCAGTCCCAACAAGATTGGGAAAAGATGTCGGAAAAAGTTGTTTGCGCATTAAAGTGGTACAAGACCTTGCTGGAGTATGCAGAAATAAAGAAACTCCAACTTGAGCAACAACAACAAAAAAAACAACAACAACAACAACAACAGCAAATCAAGCCTGAAACATCACAAATAATCCCACCGAAGACAATAAATGAGTTGCAAAATCACTGCTCCACAAAATCACAAGCCAATAACCATCTCACACTAACATCGTCAGATAGACCATCCAACCTATCTAATCCCTCGAATGTCTCGAATAGAACTTCCGCTTCTTTGTTAGTTGAAGATAACCAATACCCTATTCCTTCTAGTCCCACTAGCAGCAATACCCATTCGCCAAGTACATTGACCCCATCCCCTACCCCCAGCCCCTATTATTCCAATGAGCCGACCAGAAAGACCACCACCACAATAAATCGAGTTGTGAATTATGGACTTACCGAGATGAATGATCTCAGTGCCGCCCATGCCATCCTGACAAGATCTGCCAATCGAGCAATGGGAAATATCAATGAATCCCATGGTCTTCCCGCTTTTGAAACTCGGTCGACGGTCGAAGTGGGTACTGATAATTGAATCAATGTGCATATATATGTACTACTGTATTATTCTAGACTGGATCTCCAATGATGCTATTGATTATCGCCAGAAGGCTTCTATAAAACACACACACACACACACACACACACACACACACACACACACACACACACACACACACACACACACACACACACTCAAAACAACAATCATCACCATCATCATCAGGCTTTTTTTTTCCTGCAATTTCATTATAATTTAGTTCTAAAAACGTCTCATTTTATTACAAACATTTTCGTTGATCATAAATTGGTCGACTATATAATACATAAATGCATTCATGTTGATTTTTTGAAAAGTTTTACGATTTCTAAACTTTTTAATATATACCATGATGCTGTAGCTTTTGTTTGAGCCACTTTATCATTCCTGCGTACACTTTGATTAGCACTTGATTTGATAGGAAGATACTTTAATTTACTGAAAGATTGACCATTGACCATAAGATGCCATAGTTTCCAAGGTGGGAATTTCTCTGAGACAATAAACAATATGTATAAAGAATCATCGTAAAAATCCATTATTCTTCGTGACGATTGCCGGCATGATTGGTATGCAGGTCTATGCATGCACCGCTTTTGTGTTGCCGGGCGAGCCAGCAGGAAAGAAACAGAACAGATAGAAATGATGATGGTGATGATCATAGTAATTGTAGGGATGTTGCAGAGCGACAATTTTATTTACCGCCAAATAAGAACGATAATACTTATGGTAATGCTCTAGTAATAATAGTAGAAACAAGAAGGCCGATCTCCGCTCGCACGTGACAGTGGCCCTGCATCTGGGGCTACCAACATCGACACACGGCACACGTTATTATATGCCGACAATGTTGGTGATGATCTTATTATTAGTGAAATGTGGTAATATTCGTGGGCACCGCATCTAGAAAGAAGAAAAAACACCAGCAGCAGGTGGACTCGGGGTAATGCTTCAGATACATCTGAATTCTTGGCTAGTTTTTACAATCCCAAATGACAAATCAATCGTTTGGCGGACCTCAGGCAGAGTACCTACCGTATCTGCAGATATCGTCACCTTTGTTGCAAGATCTCTACGGATATCTCGCTCACTTGCCAGCTAACATGGCTGCCAGGAATTACTACAAGATAAAATCATTGGAGATAAAATTAGATCCAAATAGAATGGACAAAAAAAAAAGTCTACATTAATCCACTAGCTGCTGCAGCGCATGCACATATCCTTGCTGCACCGATTGTTATCATTGCCTTGTCTTACAACGTTTTTCATGGCAATTCATAGAAAGTACTTAATCTTGTTCAATTGCCGGATAAAAAAATCATGGAAAAACCATATTCTTATATAAGGGGCCCCGTCCAAGTACATAAAAAGATAAATAAATAAATAAATAAAAGAGTGACCAGCAGAGTAGAAAAAGAAATTTAAAGTCAATGCTCCCTCAAAAACTACTACTTCAAGTCCTCTTTGCCTGGACCTCCTTCGCCTGGTCACCAACTAACTCTTACGCTCCAGCCTACGTGACCTGTCCTGATGTTTCCCTCGTTCGTGATGCGTCGCAATTGAGTGATTCCGAAACCCAATGGGTCGCCAAACGTAATGAGGTCACCAACGAAAACCTCGGGTTGTTCCTCCAATACTCGACCACCTTGGATCTGCTGGAATATCAATCACTCTTAGAAGACGATACCATCAAGATCGGTCTCAGTTTCTCCGGGGGCGGGTACCGTGCAATGCTCAGTGGCGGAGGTCAATTGTCTGGTTTGGACAATAGAACCACCGGAGCGTTCGAGCATGGTTTAGGAGGGTTGCTCGAGTCGACTACTTATATCGCTGGGCTTTCTGGGGGTAATTGGCTCGTGGGGACTTTGGCATTAAATAACTGGACTAGTGTCGAAGAGATTTCAAGAAGTGACACGATTTGGAACTTGAACGAGCCATTGTACGCTCTTGGTGGTGACAATTATATCAAAGATTATGACTATTGGGAAGAATGGATCGCGGATATCCAAGCAAAACAAAAAGCAGGGTTCGAAGTCAGTCTCATCGATTTATGGGCTCGAGCATTATCGACGGTATTTTCAACATCAATGGAAATTGGGGCCGCCGATACCTGGTCGACCATTGCTAACAGTGATGTTTTCACTAATGCCCAAATGCCCTTCCCAATCTCGATCTCTGATGCGTTTATATCCCTTGAGCAATTGGCCTCGACTTCCACCACGATCATCGAGACCAATCCGTTTGAACTTGGTAGCTGGGACCCTACCCTTGATGCCTTCACATTGGTACAGTACTTGGGGTCTAATTTGACCGATGGGGTGCCATATGACTCTCAAAGTTGTGTTGAAGGGTTCGACAATGGTGGGTTCATCATGGCCAGTTCTTCCGATGTCTTCAATATCCCTGTTGATGATTTAGGCGAGGAATTATCAGGGATTCTTCAGAGCGCCATCGGGGGCATCACTAACGCCACCGCCGATAAAGCGATCTACCCTAACCCATTTTACCAAACTTCGTACGGTACTCAAGACGATTTCGCTATCGATAAGCACCTTTACCTTGTTGACGGCTCGGAGGCCGGGGAAAATGTCCCAGTGGCCCCCGTCACGTTAACCCAACGGTCCACCGACCTCGTGCTTGCCTTTGATAATAGTGCCGATACTTCTGATGAATGGCCCAACGGTGCGTCGATCGTTTCCACTTACGAGCGACAATTCTCCCCCATTGGAGCCCCATACTCTTTCCCTTACGTCCCGCCAACTTCCACCTTTTTGGCAAGAAATTTCACCCATCGTCCAGTATTCTTTGGCTGTGATGCCTCCAACTTGACCGAGCTTTCCAGTATTCCTCCAGTGGTGGTGTATATTGCTAATTCTTACTATTCGTTCCCTTCAAATACTAAGACTTTGCAATTACAGTACACCGATCACCAGAAACTCGGTATGATTCAAAATGGGTTCGAAGCGGTCACCAGAAACAATTTAACCGATGATGCTAACTGGGCCACCTGTATTGGGTGTGCGGCAATTAGAAGAGCTCAAGAAAGAGCAGGGATCGAACAAAGTGATGCTTGCCAGCAATGTTTCACTGATTATTGTTGGGATGGGCAAGTGTAGTTAGATGAACTGATCGATTAGGCTAATCATTATTGCCATTGCCTGAAACTTAGATTTTTTTTTTTTCTTTATTTCCTTTTCTTTATTTGATCTTGCTTCTGCTGTTTTGTTAGTGATATTTGTTTTTCCTTATTTGTTTTTGCTTCTTCTGTTTTGTTAGTGATATTTATTTTTCCTTATTTGCTATTAGTTATTGTTTCAACTTCAAGTCACTTTATTCTCAAAAATTTGGTGCTTATTGCTATTCTACCGCTTCTATTCTGTATTCTGCAGTCATCTTTCACTGTTATCGTTCACGGTAGTACCAAAAGACCAATGGTAATACAATTTAATAACCAGGACTGATTCAGGAACTATAAATTATGTTACATGCAGACAACAATTTCATATAGATAGGTGTTGATAGGTTCTCCATCATCGAATTTCCCATTAGAAATACCAATACAAGACATGAATGAAACAAGAAGACCACAAATAGTGATCTCCATTGTGATCAATTCACTTCCCAATCAACAGTCTTAAAGGCATACAATATATTAAAAAAATACAACCATGCATGCTTGGAAAACAGTGTTTATGGTTTTTGATTGCAAAACTTAGATGGTACAAAGTTGTTTAAATATACTCTCCGCAATGATTTTACAGGCAACCCTGATTACTAAGAATAATCGTAATTCTAATTCCTATATACTACTATCCACTATAGAACTGAAATCCCTTTATATATGGTGAGCCGAGGCTCTTCCTCTCATCTATTGTCTTGGAATACCTGAGAGCAAAATCAAACCATCTCAATATCACTAATGCTGATTATTTCACAATTTCGCAACCGGTTCCGAAATCTTCATCCCACACCATTCACTAATATCAAGCGCCACTTGTCTAGCGGCTCTAATCTCTTCTAACGTTGCCCCGTTATTCTGGGCTCCTCTCAAATGTCCCTTCAATTGGGGATTGACATCCTGGGGCACAAGACAAGCAATCACCACTAAACTACTTTCTTTGGCCCCCAACACCCCAGTGAACGACAATAACGGGCCGTAAACGTGATCCAACGCGTAGTCCAACATGTCAGGATACGCGGTCTCCATTTGTCCCTGGACCCTTCTGGAGACTTTCCCATATACCACATCCCAAAACTCCCGACCCCTGATACGTTCTTGGTCATGGGTAAGTCCTGCTTGATGCCTAAGGTGGGTGGATTCCCGGAGATCCAATGGGGTGGTGTGTCGAAGCAACGTCATGGCGTTGATACACCGTGGTAATCCTCCCAATGCCGCGCCTTTCAACAACGCTTCTCTGAGCTCGTTGGCGATTTGTCGCTGTTTGGGTTTGTTAACGGTATTGTGACAATCTAATGACTCGAGCGATTCGGGAGGGGTACCATCGGTGGATAAATTGGAAACCCGGCACAGTTGATCAATGGCGGCTTCAGCAGTACCAAGGGTGGGGGATTGAGCGAGGGCCATATGGAAAATCTTGGGGATTTCCTCGGGATGGTTACAAATGGCGAACGCAGCAGCGGCGATGAAGTACCATGAGTTTTCGAGGGCTGGGGTACGCGAGAGTGTTAGGAGTCGTTGTGGGGTGAGGATTATGGTGGTTTTGGTGCCAGAGCTAGCACTTTTAGACCTGAGGAGGTTCCGAAGCGACGTGAGGTAATTCATTGGTGGTCCAGTTCTTCAGGAAAGAGTTTCGAACCCATCAAAAGATTTTTGTTGATATTTTGTATAGTTCTGCGTGCGCATAGTCGTTTATTGGTTACCAGTCTAAAATATACAAAATATATACCAATTACATACAAGATAATATGTATAAATGTTTGTCAGTAAATAGTAATAATATTAATGCCAATGGCAAGTAATGTTTGGCAATGATACGTACATGATGGAAAAGGTAATAAAGATTGGAAAGAAGGAGAAAAACAGTCTCATAGAAAACTACCATCCACCCCATTCAAAAGATCCTTAGCTTTGGCTAGCACAGATGTCCTCAAATATATTGCCAATGAGTACCTACACCAACCGCACCAATATATTCCTTCAGATAACGTAGTAAACAATGCCAATAACCTATCGACAGTAATTCAGAACTGACTTCTCTCCTCAAGAAAAGAGGTCTACCTTTCCAGAGATATACTAATGCAGTTGAAAATACCCAACAGCTCCAGATATTGTGTATATGACCAAAAAAAAAAAAAAAATCAGTTGTCGGAATAACGTTATCGCATAATTCATCATTTCTTTCCCAGTGACCAAAACAAATGACAAAAGTGCAATTCAAACAGTCACACAATCTCTTGGCAAGTCTTTTTTTTTTCTTGTAAAATTTCTAAAATAAGAAACAAATGGACATGTATAAGGAAACAGAGATTTGTCGTTGAGTAAAAATCTTGGTTGGAAAATACTCCCCATTAATAGGCAAAAACAACACCATATTGTAGGGTGGTCAAAGCAAGTAATGTTTCCACGAATGGCGAAACAATGGAAACGAGTCAAATGTTCAAAAAGAAAAACAGCAAAAAAAAAAAGAAAACATTTTGACCAGTTCTTTTTGCAAACAGTAGCAAAAGCCAATCAATCATGAATCTGCTGTCAATTGAAGATAATGTCATGCCGAAATCAGAAGATTCCGTGATAAATTGTTGTTCTTGGAACTGAAACCAAGAACGTAAAACTGAATTAGCAAAATAGAAAAGAATCTATTTTCTTGCTGTGAAAATAACAAAACAAAAAAACAAAAAAGAGGGACCTCATTGCTTCTTGTTATTATTTCACATGAACCTCTTATCCAACTCCAACAAGAAACCACAAAGAAACCCCCATCTAAGACCAAAAAAGGCCGGGTTAAGAATATCCTTGTGTAACGATCTGAATTCGATGGCTGATCAAAAGAAAAAAAATACGTGGGCTGACTGAAAACGCAGTCAGTCCCGTAAGTTTTCGAGAAGTCTGACACACGACCTCTCTTTTAGCAAGACCCACCTTTGGCTCATTTCCCAAGCCAAGGTAAAAAAATTGCGATATTCATTTCTGTTACCACAAGATTCACGAAAAGTAAGATAGGGGAAAAGCAAAGTGAAAATGTGGTCTCTTATAAAGCTGGGTTGGAAATTTTAGAGTTTCAAGATAATTGAAGAAAACCATCAAAACGAATTTAAAAAAAATGACGGTACGAAAGGAATGTATGGGTGTAAAGAGACCACCGTTCGGTGACTCCACAAATGACATATTTCAATTGACAAAGATTGGTGGACTGAGATCATCGCTAACTGCAAAAAAAAATAAGAGAATAACACATTATAAACATGAACCAGATAAAAGAATCGACCAGCCTCATGCACATTTTCAGTACATTCTTCAGATCTTTTCCTTTCAATGTTTTTTTTTCTTTCCTCATTGTTTTTTATGATGTAGAAGACTTCGACCATGTTCCTATACTTCTTTGGATGGCACCTATCAATGCAAATGTCATATCACCTTGGGAAGTATTTCTCTCCAAGCCAAGGATTTCGAATACATACCATTTTTAATGCAATCCAAGAGAACTTGTAGAGATCATATAGTGTCAGAATTCATCTTTGTTTCCCAGAAAAACAGAATTTTCGGTAGTCAAACATTACAAGCCCATGGGAAAATTATGAAAGGACTCAAAACATCTCAAAGATCAACATTGACTGATTTTTTTTTTCCAGCACAACAATCTGTGAGGACGGCTTGCCAATTAAGCGATCTTTGAATTGAATCTGGAATGATGAGTTTCATTTCGAAATATCAAGTATTAGGACTAGAGAACTGCTGTTGAAAAGAGAAAGAACAGAGGGAAAGGTGGAGAGGTTTTTTTTGGGTGATAATTGTTGTTATACTGCCGGTGCAATTTACCCTGCCAGAAACTTTCACTTCTTCGTAGTATTAGTATTTATATGGCAAGAAGTACAAGAAGTAAGATCCATTTGAAAAAATGGACAACTGATAAACAATTTTACAGGAATGGGAGAATATATAATGTATATACAAAATGAAAGGTCCCACCAAAGTTTTGTGTGTTTGAGAAACTGCAAAACTGATCCAGCCCCTGGACCACTCTTTCTACCAAAAGAAAGTATCAAATGATAGAACACAAAGCGTAGACTAGTCCTTTTAAGACAAAAGCAAAAATACGGTGTGGCCCAAGAGGACACCCCACCCTAATGATATATAAATAATCATGTAATCTTTTGCTAAAACGGCTTAATCGGAATCTGCCAATAATAATTAAGTACGAGTAGCTTAGGTTGCCCTTTGGGTTAACTTCGGGTGCCTTCTCACTTTCAGGCGTCCCTTGTCAAGAAGATCGCCCATTTAACCATCGCAAGAAACTATCTTGATGATGTTCTACCGACAGGAAAGAGCATTTAGTGCTGTTCAAGCGATTTTATTTACAGCCTGTCTGGGCACGTGGTACTCGTGACAAAATAAATAAACAGTAATGATAGTAATAGTAATAATAGTAATGGTAATAATAGTAATAATAGTAATGGTAATAATAGTAATAACAAAAAGCTCTTCCATGAAAAGCGAAAGCGAATACACAATCTTCATTGCACCGTGTCCAAAATACTCCCGGTGCTACGCCCATCACCATAGACATTCATTTGCGAAGTCTTACTTTTGAATTCGCTAATGTAGAAATCAGACGTCCTCAACGGTCTCAACGTTATCTTGACCTCATTGTTCACCGGTTTGCCGTCTTTGAAATTATTCTTAATATATTCCCTGGCAACGTTCATCGTGGCATCACGACACAATTCTTTCAAGTCACTCCCGCTGAAATCCTCAGTGACGTCGACAAGTTTCCCCAAATCAAAGCTATCATCAAGCTTCGACCCTTCCAACAATTTCTCGAGGATCTTCATCCGTTGGAACCCTCCTGGTTTATTGATTTGAAACTTCTTTGGCATTCTTCTAAGAAACGCCTCGTCGATATCGTTTGGTCGATTGGTGGCTCCTAACACCAAGATCCTGCCGCTGTTCACTAACCCATCCCAAAGAATCATGAACTCGGACTTTATACTCGAGGTGATCTCGTGGTCGTTGCTTTCTCTTCTTCTTAAGAACGAATCGATTTCGTCAATGAAAATAATACACGGCTGCAATTTTTTCGCCAATGAAAATATCGCATCGACAATCTTATTGGATTCCCCATACCATTTATCCATAATCAATGACATTCTAATCGACAAGAAGTTGGCCCCACTTTCTTTGGCTAACGCTTTAGCCAACATGGTTTTCCCGCACCCTGGAGGCCCGTATAACAACACCCCTTTGGGAGCTTGTACCAATATCGAGTTTTCTGGGAACAATTCGGGATGCGTAAGCGGGTATAAAATGCTTTCCCTCAAATCGTCAATGATTTCTTCAAGCCCTCCCACGTCATTGAAAGAGACATCGATGCTTTGAGGAATGATCAACGAGTCCAATAAAAATAGCTCGTAATCGTTAAGTTGTAAGTTCTTGTATTGGTCGGGTTTCTGGGACTTCAACACATCCAAGGTGGCGGAGATCTTCTTTTTAGTTTCTTTTGATTTCAACCCCGTCGGACCATTGGAGAAGTCCAAAGTCTTGATCAATTGGTTCGTCAAATAGTACACCATAACCCCGGCCCCCACCGAAATAATTAGATCGGTCAAATAGCTTTTGAATGGCAAATTACCGGCGGGCATTATTTTGTTATGAATTTATGTCTTGGTCTTTGTCTGTTTAGAAATTCTCTAATAAATGGAAATGAATATATGGAAACATGAAACAAACACTATCGCAAAAGATTCTAGCAAAGTGATATGGCAACACTTTTATCCATCCAGATTGCAATTTCAAAATCACCAAAAATCGCTGCCAACTTTTGGTCACGTGGAGGATGCTTCCTGCTCTCATCGCCCTCTGCGTCTTCCGAAGATTATTTAATTAGTAATTGGGATGGGAACATCAGAGGTCTTTGACAGATTCTTCTCAAGCCCCTCGATATAAACCATGGCCGGAGAAACCAGAACTGATAACCCTGATGGTACGTACACCATCACCTATCCTTCAGGGAAAAAGATCAACTACGAGAAGGATGGCAGACCGTGAGTATTCTATTCCATCTATATCTAAATGACATCTTGTGTTTGGCATAGCTAACCGAAACAGCTGTCGTGCATGCAACACCTTAATGAATTTCAAAGCTGCCAATATGATGAAAAAGACCGGTGCTTCATTCAATGAGGCCACCGCTGCTGTTGGTGGTAGTGGTGGTGGTGGTGTGGCAGCAGCAGCGGCAGTTGCCGTCGCCGCTACTAAAGCCACTGGTGATGATGCTTATGCTAAAGACTGTCCACCAGATGTCACCCAATTGGGAAATGGGACTTGGAGTTTATTACACTCAATAGCCGCAAAGTATCCTGAGACCCCAACTGACGCACAACAAAAGGATTTGAGGAACTTCATCGGGATTTTGAGCAGGATCTACCCGTGTTGGTTCTGTGCCGACGATTTCAAAAAATACATTGCCAAAAATGAAGTGAAGGTGAAGTCTCAAGACGATTTTGGTAAGTGGTTATGTGATGCTCATAATTCCGTTAATTTGAAATTGGGTAAGCCTAAGTTTGATTGCAATTTGTGGAAAGAGCGCTGGAAGGATGGCTGGAAAGATGGAAGTTGTGATTGAAAGGAAAAATAAATGAAATGAAACGTTGTGTGTTGCCATGTGTTGCCAGGCAGAAATTACGATTTATAGAGCTTAGTGGCCTTTTATTATTATTTTATTCCGTAGAACTCTTTGCTTGTACATAGATCATGGTTCGTATAAAGTATAAAAATTATTAGTGTATAATATTCTATTGCCTCTGGAATTTGTTGAAATATTGTTTTAACTGCGATCTTTCATTGTAGATGATGAATCCTCCATAGAAAACCGCAATTCCCAAATTCTTTAATAATCCTGTGAAACTTTGGGTGATCCCATTTAGTTGGATTTGAATACTGAGAACCCCAATCGATACTCCAAGAAACAATTTCCAATTGCCAATGATGTCGTTGAAATCAAAGATCTTGACACTCCCTGCTGTCGAGTAGAAATTATTAATCGATACCGAACAATAAACGATTCTCAACCCCATATTGATGATATTACTAATGACGAGCCCCACCAATTGAAATTTCAAGACTTCAATGAATATATAACAATGTCCGAAAAAGAACAACGAACAAACACTCAAGGCATAGCTGTATTTCTTGATCGATTCGTCGGTGGACATACTTTGACAAAATGCCTCGAAAATCCCATTAATCGCCAAGAATGGGAGATAAAGCACGTAGAACGTTATAAGACTTTTCACGGTGTCGGCATTGGAATTCCACCATGACACCTTGATGACCTTGGTGAAGAAAAGTTCTGCCAAGAATGGGGCGTTGAAGTACCCAAATAACACCAAGATGAATGTCAAATATACGTAAAATTTCAAAATCAATTGAATAATCTTCATCGAGCTTTGGGTGCTATTTTTTTCATGTCCCTCATCGGTAGTAGTGAACATTTTGGTTAAAACCAACTTCAAACTTTCTTCAATTGGATTGAACACTAGCCTGGTGATCAAACTCCCGTAGTTATTAATGATTGAATAAATCCCTTGTTGGTTCAAATCGAAAAAATAATTGAAGATAAATTTGTCTCCCTCAGTTAAGAAATTCTTGAAAATCATTTGCAAAAAAATCGTCTTCCAGTAATTGAGAATATATTTATCAAAGTAGTACGAATTATCTTTGCCGGTGATTTTTTGAGGAACCAACCTGATTTGAGGAGTTTCATTTTTCCGGTAGTTTTGGTAATATAATAGATACACGGTGATGCTATAGAATAATTTCCCAAGGGCAAAAATCAAAATCACCAACTCATCAAACACCTTGGAGGAACACAATTTTTTCGCAGTAGCAATGGTCAAGAAATTGAAGAAACAATTAACGATCAATCCGGTTGATTCGTATTTGGTTCTCAAATGGAATTGCGAGTTGTAATTCACAAGGTTGCAGAATGGTTCGGTCAACAAATTTAGCATGATGGAAACCCCAGTGATCGCCACAATCATGGAGACTTGCAAAGCTTTGCTACCGAGCAACAAAGCAGCATCAGTGTCATCATTTTCCTGGAAATACTTGGTGAAATTCCCAAATTGCAAGTAAATGATAATTGTCGATATTGGGGCTCCTAGCACCAAGGGCAAATATGAGAGATTGATTATTGATTGCGACGAGCCTTCATAGGTATTTGATATTAGTTTTTTCTCCTGAGACGACGACGACTTCTTATCAGTATTGGGGATTCTTTGGCAAGAGAGCCTGATCCCTTCAGCGGCGAAGAACGTGATGGAATTTATTAGAAATTCCAAAAAGTTGTTGAAGGCCAAGTACGAAGGAGACACAAACTTGATCAACAACTGGTTGAACAAGAAGGTCACGAGCTTGAAGAGCACGCCAAAATAGAGCGAGTATCGTATGACCGATGAGAATTGGGGATCTGCCATTTTTTTCTGGGGTCTCTCTAGTAGAAAATCACCACAATCACTGCAAATCGTAAGAATATCACCAAGTGTCCCAGACTTGGATAACCGTCGGCAGCGGTTACCCTGTAATTGTCGAGAACAGAGAAAAAATTCAAAGATGAGCAGGTCCTCAACGGTTACGGTGGATAGTAAATCAGAACCGAGATAGTAATAATAATAATATAATAATAATAATATAATAATAATAATAATAATATAATAATAATAATAATAATGAGTCACGAGCTTAGAGAACAGGACCGTTGGCTTCCTATTGCCAACGTCGCTCGTCTTATGAAAACCACCTTGCCAGCGTCGGCCAAGGTCTCCAAAGACGCCAAAGAGTGTATGCAAGAATGTGTTTCTGAATTCATCAGTTTCATCACCAGTGAAGCCAGTGATAACTGCTTGGGGGAAAAGAGAAAGACGATCAACGGAGAAGATATCTTGCTCGCGATGACGGTGTTAGGGTTTGAAAACTACTCCGAGGCATTGAAGATTTATTTGACAAAGTACCGTCAACAACAGGCGTTGAAGCAAGAAAGGGGGGAGACTAGAAGAAGACAGAAGAACACCAATAACGATAACAACAATAACAACATACAGGCGATCGAAAAACAGTTTGAAAACACCACTGGCACCGATGTCAATATCGCCGGTAGTCAATTTGAACAGTTCAATTATGATGTAGCAAAGGCTGGGGAACCGGAAAATCAGGAAGTGGCTCAATTTGATGATGCTTCTACTCTTTTGGAATCATTAAACAACCATCACCAAAGTCATGCAATCGGCAACAATGCTCATGATAATGGCACTTCTGTGACCGATACTTTGTCAGACTTAAACGTGAATGCTATTGTTGAAAGCCATTTGATTAAACCGGAAGTTGCACAAGATCCAAATCAATATTAAAGAAAAAGAAAAATGAACAATACTTTTCAGACGGCAATCAAGCTTAAGGTCTTAAATATGGACGACCGCCCAGCTTTTGCTTCTTTGCTTTGTGTTTATTATTATCGCTATTATTATTGTCACCATCATTTTTATTACCATCGTTGCTACCCATATTATCTATATTATCATCATTTTATTCTGGCTTTTTTTTTCTTAATGTTTCCTCCCTTTTTTTTTACGAACTCATGATCTTTTATTTATTTATTTATTTAATTTTTTAAACAAAATTCTCGTCTTTTAAGATACTAACTCTTAGTCTCTTCTATTTGGTTTTTTATTAACAAATTATTATCTTTACAGAAAAGTTTTCCTCTTTGTGCCATTTTTTTTTGTACATTATTCTTCCATATAAATCATTCATTTCTAACAAAACAATACAAAATTTATAACGTTTCATTTTAACTTCATCCTGTTCTGCGTTTTTGTGGGTTTCGATACTTTGAACCCCAACGCGGCTCTTCGTGATTTAAATCCTTCAGCATTACCCCCGGATTTCTTTAACGATAGTTTTATTGGCTTGCTCTCCAGGTTATTTGACTCTTCTGTTGTTGTTGGTGGTGGTGACGCTAGTTTCTCTTTATCCTCGTCCTGCGTTGCTGACTTCAAAGCATTTTGATCTTGCTCGATTCTTTTTTTGATCATCTCCATTTTCAACTCCTCTTCATTTTTCTCAGCCCTCTGCCGTTTATTGGACTTCTCCAAAGCTTTATCCTTGGTGTCGGGTAGTTTTATCAAGAAGTTTTGCATGTTGTATTGCGCAGACTCATCATCATCGATGATATTTGGGATCTGTTGTTCCTCTCCTGCGTTCCTCACCACTTCTATTTTCCCGGATTTTTCCAAATGAAATATGAAACTCGATAATGAGTTGAATCGTGTGGAATTCAAATGGACATGGTCTTTGTCATTACTGATATATTCCTGATAAAACTTGTTGGCATTGACTTTTTTAGTTCCGTGGGTCAATTTCAACAACCGCAAGAAATCGTCCTGTAAATCCCACGAATAGTTATCAATAGTTTTCTGGATGGCGTTCTTAGAAGTCCCGATATCTTGAATCTTTCTGGTATGTGATGGGGACATGACGTGGGATTTGAAACCGTTGGCATCTCGACATTGTTTACTGCAAACTTGACAGTAGAACTTCAACTTCTGGAGACCTTTTGCCTTCATTTGTTTGGCTAGAAACTTGGGGGTTCCGTATTCTGCTTTTGCCATGGTGTGTGATTATTAACTGATATTATATAAGATCTAATGATCAAGAGTAGTCTCTCATAGTTAGAAAGTTTTCTGTTTCTTCCCTCTAATTCTTTATATCCCATCGGCTGCCCCCCCCCACAGGGCTTCGTAATTTTTTTTTTCCGCTTTGCTTAATTTCTTAGAGGGTTTTTGTGCGTGTTTAAAGATAGATGGTATTGTATTCATTCGTTATTGTATACTCTCTGTTTTAATTGGAATCCTCCCTGTGATGGACTCGGATGAAGATGAATATATTGCCAAGAACCCTACGCCGAAAAATGCCGGGAAAAGTGGGATGGCTAAGCGTACGAGGAAACAAGGTGATGATGACGTTATGATGTTATTGGAAGATTCAGAAGAGGATCCAGGAGAGATTGGCGAAGACGACGAGGAAGATGAAGATGATGATGGAGAATACTATGGCCGGAAAAACAAGAAGAAACCTGGCCGAGGAAACCAGAAAAGGAAGACCAAAGTGCGGATCGATGATAATTTAAAGGGGAAAGACGGCGGGTACGCTTGGGAAGATAAGATCAAAAGATCGTGGGATATTGTCAAAGAAGATAAGGATGGGTCATTGGAAGGCCTTGTTAGTGGGCTCTTGGAGGCTAACAAGATGAAGAAAATTTACAAGAACGTCACACCTTTCCAACGAGGGATTATCCGATCGTTGATTTTAGTGATTGATTGTTCACAAGCCATGAGTGAAAAAGATTTAAGACCTAATAGATACAGTTTGACCATTCAATACGCTTTGGAATTCGTCACGGAATTCTTTGACCAGAACCCGATTTCCCAATTGGGGATATTGGGGATGCAAAACGGGTTGCTGATGGTGATTAGCGACCTATCGGGGAATCCCATTGACCACATCAATAATTTGAAACAATTGAAAAAAAAAGATCCAGAAGGAGATCCTTCGATACAGAACGCTTTGGAAATGTCTAGAGGGATGCTACTTCATACATCGCCGCATTCCACAAAAGAGGTATTGATCATATTTGGGACGTTATTCACCAGTGACCCAGGAGACATTTTCAAGACCATCAACCATTTGGTCATTGAGAAAATCAGGGTGCGAATCATTGGGTTGAATGCCCAAGTGTCCATTTGTTCCAAGATTGTCAAGGAAACCAATTATGGGGACGAGAAATCCAATTACGGAGTGATTTTGAACGAACAACACTTCAAAGAGCTATTAAACGATTGCATTACCCCGTTGCCAGTGATCAAGAAGTTGAGTTCGGGAGCCGAGGGCACCCAAACCACACCACAGCAGAAAACTTTCAGTCTAATCAAGATGGGGTTCCCGAAAAGAATCACCGAAGTCGATCCGTCGTTTTGTTCGTGTCATTCCAATTTGAATTACGGGGGTTATATTTGTCCATTTTGTAAAGCAAAAATATGCTCGTTGCCAGCGGTATGCCCCACTTGTAACTTGATGCTCATTAGCTCATCCCATTTGGCCAGATCTTACCATCATTTGTTCCCGTTGAAGAACTTTGAGGAGGTGAAATTCAACGAAGTGGACAAGTCGATTAGCCTTGAATCACAAGAACCGTTCACGGCCACTTTCCAATATTATCAGTGTTATGGGTGTCTCATGGAATTTCCTATCAAGTCAGGATCTATAATCGACCCAAAGTTGGTGAAGACTACTTCAAGGTATCAGTGTCTTGATTGTCATAAACAGTTTTGCATTGATTGTAATGTCTTCATCCATGAGCACTTGCATAATTGTCCGGGGTGTGAATCAAATGTGTGATACAAATAATACAGGATTCTTTTTTTTTTTTTTGTGATGATGATCTCTGTAGATGGAATGCATGGGTTTTGTTCTTTTATGTGAGGGTTTTCCCTCTTTATGTGTTAATCAATCTCGAGAATTTTGGGTTGTAATATATATATGGAAAGCCAAATAACAGAGGACAAAAAGAGAGGGAGCCAGCAAGACAATGGCCAAATTAAGTGGACTTATCACTTATTAACCAGTATTATCTTATTGAAGAGTCGGTACTACTACTACTACTACTACTACTACTATTGCTACTACAATAAAAGAATAACAATAATCAACCTTAAGCTGGCTCCTGTGATTTTTTTTTTTTTTTTTTTCTTCAGATCACCATATTGAAAGAGAGAAGCTCTTTATTTTATTCGTTTCAGTTTCATTCTTCCGTGTGAAATACTCTCATGACAAATATGTAGACTACAATCGATAACTAGTAAAAATTCACCAAATATGAAGGTTATGGCTACCATCGAGGAATATAAATGTTGTAACTGCAATCTATAAACCACACTCAATAAATGCAAAAGCTGTAGCTGCACTCGTTAAACACAAATATTGTAACTTGTAACTACAATCGATAAAATCGAGCAGATGCGAATTAAATTAATAAAGTATAACATTAGGAGGAGGATTATCGGAAAGTCTATAGGAAAAAAAAAAAAAAAAAAAGGAACGCTGAATGTAGCATAATGAATGATAAAGAGATGGCTAGAAATGAGCGATGCAAATGAATAGAGATAAATCAAAAAAAAAAAAAAATTCTATGGAAAAATACAATGGTGAAAGGAAAAGCATGAACATTATGAAAAAAAAAAAAAAATGAAGAAAAAAGTGGAACCAAAAGAGAAGGTTGATTTTGTTTCCAATGAGGATTTGATTGCCTTTAATACGGATTGAATTTATACAGCCTTTTTCTTAACACTCGATTCCAAGTTGTTGGAACTCAATAATGTCATCGACCGTCAATTCTTGTTGTAAATCACTAAACAATTCTGACTTCAATTCGTTGATAAAAGTCGCGACATCAGGGGACTTGAACAATAAATTCTGGGTTCCAAAACTACTGCTGTGCATTTCCGAGATGAATGACTTCACGGTAATATCGATGGATTTCTGAATCTTATGGTAATTCTCAATTTGATTATTATTGTTATTATCCAAACCATTGTTCTTCTGAGAATGGTTCAACATGGTGATATTTTTTTGGATTTTGGAATTTAAACCAATGAGGAATTCCATTTGGCAGTTTTTCAAAAACGCAATCACCAAGTAGACAATCAAGTTGTTGTTTTTGTCCATGAGCAAAATATCCAAAAATCTTTCCAAATAGTTTCTATAGTGATTGTCAATAGTGACATTTTCGACATTGAAAATCTTCCTCACTAACAACTTGACCAATCCGTAGAATTTATCAAAAGTATTGAAATTCAAGGTAGATTTGAAGAAACGATAAAGATCCGGAAGTTGGTTTTTGAGCAACTTGATGAAAATTTTGAGAGAGTTCATAGAAATCATTTCTTGCTCATCGTTCAATTCGTCCAAATTGGACCCATTATTAGAAAACATGGACTCATCATTCTCGGGTTCATTGGCAGTAGTAGTATTCTCTTCCACTAGTAAATATTTCAAGAATGGGAGCTTTAAATCTTTGTTGAACAAATTAAGCAAGCAGTTGAAAGTGAAATAGTTATTTCTGATGTTAAGTAGTAACACGTAGGTGAATGACACAATTTCCTTGTTGTACCCAACATTAGTAACCCCAATATCGTACAAATAAAAGTAAAAGTTCAACAAGATTAATTTCAAATTATTCTTGAGGGCAACATTCTCTTCTGGCGAATTATTTGGTGGGAATTTTAATGCATTAATCGTTTTGCCAACCGATTTGAAAATCGATAACTGATATTGGAATTTCGATTTATCTTCGAAATTGGTCAAGAATTGTTTCAAGTTTTTCACCAATCCTAATAGTTTTGCGTGATCTCCGGCACTACCTCTCGCAGAGAACTCGTTATTCTCGATTTGTTTCACCAATTTAATGTAATAATCAAAATGTTTGACAAATTCATTCACCTCGTTATTCAAATAATTGAAAGTTTCTTGGTTCATGTAGACGATATGGTTCGAAGATAAATACCACATGATTGATCTAATATTCATGGAATCTATGGTTTCGTTGACATAAGCTTTATTTGATAACGAAAACTTTAATAGTAATGTTGGTAAAGGAGATGTAGAAAGACCAGACAACCACCAGGATGGCAAGCTATTGCCAAGCACTACCGGAGAGTTGCAAATCTTTGGGGATCCTGAAGGGGTGGTGGGTAAGCTGTTGGTTCTGAATATTGAGCCAATGGAATTGACACTCAACACCGAAGATCTTGGGGTCGATTCGTTCGAATGATTTTGTTTTGTGCTGGAGCTATCGTTCGGGTTCGGCGAGCAATCATGATGGTTCAACCCTAATGAGAAAGTAGAATTATTGGATTCAATAGAAATGGTAGAGCTGGTGGCATTAACGATGGAGTACAAAGAGGTGGATATAGGGAGATCGCTATGGTTGACTGGGGTTTTCAAATTATCGACCGAGCTATTATTTGGCAATGCGTACTTCTTCTTATATCTCAAATCATTCAATCCAAAAGTCGAGAAATAAAATTTTGAATTCATCTCGTAGGCATCAGAGTCCAAGACGTTGGGAGCGAATTCCCCAGAATCGATGGAATTTCTCGTGAGGTTTGAATTGTGGACGACATTATAATTTATGTTGTGGTTGTGTAAAACCGGACCGCAGACCGCAGAAACTGAGGAGCTTCTTTTAATCAACGAGTTTGATTCCAAATCATTGAGCGACTTGTTATGAGACATGATGTTGCTATAGATATCATACTTGTTCATCAAATTTAATACCTTGATATTGAACTGGTTCGAGAATTCTTTATTCAAGACATTAGCCGGCAAAGTATTGGTACCAGAACTATGGCTGGTTGATTTGTAGCAATCGTTAAGGAACGATATCCAAAACTTTTCATCCTTGGTGATCTTCTTGGTGATCTGGCTGACTTTCTTTTTATTGATTTTCTGCTGGGTTAACTGCTCGTTCTTCAAGAAATTGACGTTTGAATTGAATTCGAGAGTTAAGTTCTGGACCTCTGAGTCCAAAATGTTGAAGGCTTTGGAATTATTCTGCAAATTTGGAAATACAAAACTGTCATCACTAAGAATCGGACTGGAGTTAGCACTGGATAACGAATCGCCAGAGCTTGAATTGCGGTGTTCCATGGTGTATTCGGAATTCAATTCATCCAAAGACTGGCTGATTGGTACGTTGAAGCAAATGAAATCGTTGGGGATCTCGTCATTCTCGAAATTGCTGTAATCGATATCGAGGTCGTCTATCTGGGCGGTGATGGTCTTGATGGGGCGTTTGGAGAACTTTTGGTTTTTGCGTTGCAATTTCTGCTGGTAGAACATGGTGGTGGTGTGTGGTGATGATGACATTGCCGGCAACAATAGTAACAGCGACAATCCAACCCTTCCATCTCCAACTGTAAAATTCCAATATCAGCCAGGGGATCCCAAAGTATTTAAAGCTGGCGGTGTTTCAACTTCCCGTTGGTACTTGGGGCTGGCTCAAAAGACTGGTTGGTGGTACATGCACCGGCAATCACCCGTTTCTGGAATCGATCAACCTGGCCAGGATCCCAGCCATCCTTCCCTGGGGAGGCTGGCAAGCGGTGACTGGAAACACAGAGATCCCGACAACACCCATGTCGGCCTGGGCGTTCATTTATCGGCCATTATATTCTTTGTTTGTGTCCATTTGGATGTCGGTTATCCCCCAAAATGTGTCACTTTTTAGGCTTTTTTTAGTGCGGGTTTCGGGTGCGCATAGAACCACGTTATAGAACATCCGCCATACACAAATGGACAATTACCATCTGGAATTGGAATATTAATGTGATAATATGATGTTGATGGTATTCCGTATTCACAAAGCCTACAATGCCCATATCACCCTTGCTGTTGAGGGCTTTCTACTGAAAAAAAAAAAAAATCATATCTTTCGCATCATATATGTATTAGTACATATATATACAACTATTATTATTATTTACAAGAGGAAATATACTCTTTATGTAGACCAACCACCATTTATAAAACATCTTCGAAACCCAAAATCGCCTGTTCCAATTGTTTGACAGGAACCATCTTCATTATATCCGCGTACTTCTCACTAGATCTATTCTTTTCAATGGCCGCCAATAAGTCACCAAGCTTATCACTATTTTCCTGGGTCAAGGCGAACAACGGGAAAGCGTCGTAAGCATTAGTTATCTCTCCGACACTTTCGAGTTGTTCTTTACTGCCAAACTTCTGCAATTTCAAATTCCCATTGTAAATGACACACTCGACAAAGTCCTTGTTTATCGTGATGTCTTGCAAGTTATTCACATCGATTCCAAACAACGCCCAGTTCAATCTTGTCAATTGATCTTCCAAATCCTGCTGTTCGACTTCGGTGGCCCCGTTGGCTTCGTCCAAGTATCTTTCCCTGAAGTTCTCCAAGAATTGTTGCTTATATTCCGGAATCACTTGCTGAGCATTCTCAAACGCTTTTTGTCTTTCACCCAAAACGTGTCTGATTCTCCACATGGTGGTTCTGACTTTTTCAGTCAATTGATCATGAGGCCCATCACTCTGTTCGGTGGTGCCTGCCCCACCATTCACTTTCATACTTTCCAACAAGTGGGCTTCTCTAGCCAAGATGTTTCTTTCTTTAAGACAGTTAAACCACAAGCTGTGTAAATCGTCAAAACTTTTTCTTCTCAACTCAGGCACCGTCCAACTTCTCCAACTGGATGGTTGCATTTCTTCTTCACCTCTGATAAACTTCTTTTCGTGGAAAAATTGCCATAATGGGTGGTCTTCGTTGACTTTGATGTTCTTCACGGTTGGTTCAATTGGGGCTCTGATCTGGATATTCGATCTGATTCTCCCGTTGATCTTGGAGGTGGTGTGGAAATGGGCCACTTTAACGTTGGAAAGATTCTTCTTAAACATTTGTGATGATATTGAATGGACGTTTCTAATCTAGGGTCTCTTTTTTTTTTTCTTTCTCCAACTCTCTGCTGACAAATAGATGGAAATATATGAAACAGGAAATAGTACCACTGGTATATATATGAAAAAAAAAAGAAATATATCTGGACTAAGACTATACCGCTGATGCCTCACTCTCACTCGATTTAAGAAAACAGCGATGAAAATTGGATGAATTTTTTTTTTTTTTCCCCGATTTGCACCGCGTGTTGCCCGGCCCTGTGCTCTTCCTCCTCTTCAAAAGTTGAACAATAAAACCTTTCTGCTAACAGTTGATATCAATATATATCCTCAATCAAACAATAAATAATGGCCGACTCTTTCGAAAGCACCGAACCCCTTGATCTTATAAAATCTCTCTTGGACGAGACCATTGTCGTCAAGTTGCGTGGTGCCAGAGAAATCATTGGGAAATTACATGTATGTTTGTTTTGCACTTATCTCTTCATATAATGATTGGAGGCTCCTTATTGGCATGGACGAGGTTTACTAACTTTACCGATAACAGGCCTACGATAGCCATTGTAATATGGTGTTGGGTGATGCTACAGAAACAATATATCAGATCAACGATTCGACTAAGGAAATCACCCCAATAGAAAAGAAACAATCAGAAATGATTTTCGTCAGAGGCGATTCGGTAATTTTATTTTCTTCTCCTGATCTTGATGGATGAAAAGATTCCATAAAGGCAAAAATTCTGAAATTTCACAGTTGTTGTTTGACAAAGGGGAGGGGCGATGTGATAACGTCTCTTTTCTCATCGTATATGGGCGGAAAAAAATTGGGGTTTGAGTAAGGCCAGGTCAAGCTACCTGTTCTCAAATTAACCACTTTCTATTATTGATGGAAAAAAAGAATATTATGTTAAACTCGGTTATTTGTTTGGTTTTTTTCTTTTTTGGATGACATGTCTATGGGTGATGTAAAAGAGCTGATGACCATCCATGGCAGGGGAAAACTTTATCAATCATTTATGGATTATTGCTAAAAAATATGGTTTGATGTGAATGTTAATTTAGAAATATTCTTTTTTTTTTTAACTTTATTTTTGTATATTATTAATCATTACGTTTATTTTATGGTTTATTTATAATGGTAATTCTGATTTGAAATATCAGTATTTGTTAGAAGTGTAAGGAGTACCGAATATCTTTGAAAACAATTGCTATTCTACACGAGACGATTGGCACTTTCCTTCAAACCAAATATAAATAAAGATTATTATTTATTATTTATATCAAATCATCATTCGTCCCCCAAAATAAAATAATCAAGAAAAAAATAGTTCTGCCAAAAAAAACAATAAACACAAAGAATCAATGAGAACTGATGATGGTAGAGAGAGAAAAAAATAGGTGAATAACACAAAAAAAAAAGTAACATTAAAAACATGTTAAGACTCGATAATAATACAAAAATACAAAATCGTGGAAAGTAAATTCTGGTAGAGAAAACAAAAAATAGAAATTACCTTCTGAAAAGAGAATCAATAAAATATAGTTGTAAGAATAATATCAAAGAAAAAAAAAATTTCAAACATGTTCAGAAGAAAGAGAGAAAAAAAACAGGGCAATCAGAAGCAATCAACAAGAAACCAAACGAATAATATACAAAGGAGAAAAGAAATATGTGTCAAATACTTTTTTATTTTTTTGGTTCATTTTCCACCCATATTTATCGTTTGTTTTTTTTTCCATTAGCCTTTTCATATTTATTCTCAATTTTCAGGATTCATAAACCACTTTTCAACTCAAAAAAACAGCAGTAAGATTAACAACAAGAACTGGGAGCTGACCAAAATAGCATTAAACAAGTATAGCACCTTCTTTTTTTTTTTCAACAGAGGGAATAGAAAAAAATGAAAAGGAAAAACAAAAATTGAATAAGTTTAATGATGGAAAGGAAGAAGAAAATTTAAAGCAAAAGAAACAAGACTCTATTATCAAAGCCCAAGAATTAAAAATATGAGAAGCGCCCTCGCTTTTCAACACCAGATATTATAAACCCCGAGAATTTCATTACTCTTCCAGAAAAGACTATATAATCATTTCGTCTTCACTTTCAATAGCAATATCCGCATCGGTTTCTTTGCCAATTAATCCACCATCACTGGCCATATTTGTTGGTATTGGGCTGGTTGTCATGTCTTCCATTAACAACGCATCTTCATCTTCATCTTCTTCAACAATTGCACTTTCATTATTGTCAACAACGGCAGCATTAATCTCATTAGATGAGCCATCAGAAGTAGCATTGCCGCCATTCATCTGAGAACCCGAATGTTGAACATCGTCATCATCTTCTTCAAAGTCAACATCAAAGAAATCATCGTCTGAACCAGTGATCTTGGCGTATAATACTTTGGCTTCGGTAATAACACCATCATAAGACAATTCTGATGAAGGCATCGAATCAAAGATAATTTTTTCGGTCAACTTTTGATATAGCTGGGCTTCAGCAGGGTCTTGTATTTGAGATGAGACGCTATTGTTGACATCCAATTTAGTTTCATCATCAAAAAGTTTTGGATTGATCACTCCGAAATGAGGAATGGTGGTCATTTGGGTATACGATAATTTCAAAATATAATTCAATTTCTCGGTAGGGGTGAAATTTAGAAGACTTGACCCTAATTTAACTGAGGAAATACTGGCGACTCCGTTTTTGAATTCAATATCCTCGGAAGCAACAATGGTATCAATGTTACTTTCTCTAATGATGCTGTCTTCTAATAATTTCAAAGCATTTTCCAAATCTTCTCTTGCCTTAGCGCCAGTTTCGATGGTCGATAAATACCAAACAGCTTGGCCTTCTGGAACAATTTGGGAACCAGAATTCATCACCACCACTTGGACCGCAAACTTGTTGTTGGAAGGTAATGATCCTTCAGGGAAAACCACAATCCCGGCATTTTCATTTTCCTCGATCCATTCTTTGCAATCCTTAGTGACAATTGCCACCATTCTATTGATTTCAAACTGTTCATGGTTCTTTTTGTAAATGGAATAAAAGTCATCAAAAATCGCTGGTACTTGGGATGGACTGATAACAATTTTTTCATTCACCTTGATGGTCGAGTTATCTGAGAGTTTGACAAGATTACGATTCAAATCGTAATTTGTGATTTCTGTCTCCAACTTATATGTGGTACCGGCAACAGCAGCAGATCTGCAGAAGCCTTGTGAGATTTCCCCTGGACCACCGTATTTCGAATATAACATTGGGAAACTTCCATAAACGTCAAAAGAAATCAAGTATCTTTTAATTCTTTGTAACGCCTCAGGAGTTCTTAAATGTGAACTGGTACAAAGACCCAACGAAAAAATGATTTCGTTAGTTTGGGCATCTTCTAATTTAAACTTTTGGGTCAAGAATTCGTTTATGGAGGCGTTCTTGTACGGTTCCCAGATTTCCTTTTCATTTTCCCAGTCAATGACAAACTTGATGAATTTCATCAAATTTCTCTTGATTTTGAGACTCAAGGATTGGTTGAGGAAGATTTCTTCCTTTGAATTCGATAATTTCTCAAAATTGTCGTTTTCAAACACATGGAATGACGATAATGATTGGAATTCCAAATACTTGTAAACTTTGGATTTGATTAATAATGATAAGATATCGGATTTCGCAAAAATGAACTTTGGCGACAAATCGATCCCGTAGTTCTTTGACACAATCTTGTGTTGGTTCATTCTTGGGATGTACAATGAAGCATTTTTGAATCCTTTATACCCGACCTTATTGAGGTTAACTTTTCTAACCCAATCCTTCAACTGCTCCACTGTCAAAGTGGCAGAAGTGTCACCATAATACGGATTTGAGTCGATATGTAAAACATTAGAGCCGTTCCACGAAAGCGAACTGGCCAAAATACTTTCCACTAGCCCTGTACCAACGATCAAAACGTCAACTTCTTCCGGAGTTGATGAAGTTGGAGGTAACTCAAGATAAGCCAACTGCGGTACAATCAGGGTAGGCCTGACGCCTGATAAGTTGGAAGGACGGCGTTCCGCCATCGACGGTCTGCGCTCGCTTTTTATATAACTCATTATTTTGTTTCTGTATGATTATTGTTGTTGGTGACGTTGGTGACTAATGGCTGGTGTTGTTTGATAAGGTACTATCGTGCACTCAAAAAAAAAAAATAAGAAAAAAAAAAGAGAGAGAATGTCCTCGGCAGTATCCCGGAGAATTTTAGTATAGTATAGACACTGGGTGCTTTGCAGGTTGTTGTTGCTTGAGAATATCGTTGCTGGTCTAAAGGAAGAGGGTTGTAGTAGTAGTGGTGGTAAGTGTTTGGTTTTGAAGTAAAGGTTTTGCGTGTGGCGATTGGTTTTTTTTTAGTTTTATTTTTTTTTTTTTTTTCTTGTTATTTCTCTGTGGCTACGAGTGACAGGAAAAATTTTTATCGGCAAAAGAAAAAAATGTGCGTGTTTTTTTTTTTCTTTTCTTCGCGGGTTTCCGTTTGCCGGGGCTGCGAACCTTGCGGTGGGGCACGTCCCAAAATGACTCTTACTGGCTTGTTTTGTTTTTTTACTGACGGTGGTGCTGTTTGGCCATGTATTTACTACGTATATATACTCAGTTAGTCAAGCAATCTGGTAGTGCTGTCCTCAGAGGGTCTCAGTGATCCTCCTGTAACGTTATCGTACCCAATCACTTCGTTCGCTTGCCTCTTCAACCCCGTGAGAGTTTTGTAGTTCTTCTTGATCTTCTT
Organism: Saccharomycopsis amapae; assembly: GCA_031125765.1. Lineage (NCBI taxonomy): Eukaryota > Fungi > Ascomycota > Saccharomycetes > Ascoideales > Saccharomycopsidaceae > Saccharomycopsis > Saccharomycopsis amapae. The sequence goes on along the minus strand of JASTVC010000006.1, from coordinate 301,104 downwards.
GAGCTGCCAGTTGTAAGGAATATAAGGATAGTACCCGTGTTGGTTTTCAAATTTTATCGCCCGGAAACACCCAACAATCACTAGCCAGTAGATGATATAACTCGCAACACTGCCAAACGTCGCACTGTTGTTCCAGCCCAAGATGGCGGTGAAGATCATCCATGGTCCGTCAATCTCCCCATTACAACAGTCAACATGCCAAACAATATTGGCAACATCATAAGACCCGGGTCCCGACCCAACTTCCGAAACATCCAAACCTCCGCACAAATCAATGAATTTCTGCAATTCAAACTGCCAGATACCTTTGGAGATCAATCCAGCAGAAATCAAGTACAACAAACTAGTAGAATATATCATGAATCTTTGGGCAGATCCTGACGACGTTCCGCTCTCGTATATCAAAACCCCAACAAAGAACCCGCAACCAATGCCAAAAATAATAGAAACTGGGTATGTCTTGGGAGGGGCGGTCATTCCAATCCCTCCAATGAAAAGAATCGATTCAAGACATTCTCTTAAGGTGGTGATAAATGGCAAAATGAACAAACTATGCCTGGTGGTGAGTTGTCTAACCTTATTTTTAAACAGCTGGATCTTAGAACCTAACTTGCTCTTGAAACTGGCACTAGAAGAAGACTGGATCACCAAATTTTCTCCATGGTTCTCTTGCTCAGTGGTAGTGGCCTCAGTACCAAACACATTGGACAACTTCACGTGCCATTTCTTTTCCAACTTATTCAATTGTAACATCCCGACCCCCATGATGGAAATGATAATTGACGCTAAGATACTGAACACCCCTTCCCAATAATGCTCTGATTTTGACCAAAGATCAACATCAAGTTGATAAAACACCAAGATGAAAAGCGCCCCAATGATCAAGCATGCCACCACTCCACAAAATGCCCCAAACCAAACTTGTAGCCGGAGGTTGTTATACAAGAAATTATCAGACACTTTGTCACTCGTATCTTCTCTATCATTAGCAGCGATCTCTGATGATGATTCTTCAGTGTTGCGCTTAACGAATTCTTGGTTCTGTTCAAGAAACGCAAGTAGCACAGACACAATAATCACGCATTCCAAAGTCTCACGAAACATAATGAAGAAGATATCTAAGGAGAAATACTCCCCGAGATTGATCCACATCTTTTTGGAATTATTTGTATTTTCTCACTTTTGATGTATTATTAAATCAAGAAGATGGCTATTCTCTATAGATCAATATGGGGGTGCACCATATTTTGACGTCAAGAAGAGCAGCCGTGGTGCGGTTAATGTTTTTGATCTGTAGTTACCCTGTCATAATCACCTATTATCATTGATTATCCATTTATCTGGAGCTGGTTTATTTGCATATAATAGTGTCAAGAATATATATGATCTGCTCGGAAATCATCTTTATTGTTATCGCAAATTATTTGTAGTGGCTTTCAACACCACAGGCTTCTTTCAAGCCCGTCTCTATAGGTATATCATTATGTGCCACCGCAAATTGATCATTACTGTGGATTATATGTTATCGTTTTTGGTAGTTTCCCCAATATAATATTAACTTTGAAAACGTCCTGTTTTATAGTCGAATTTTTTGAAGCCATATTTTGAATTGGACTTGACATAGTATTCGTATAATGTTTGTATTAACTGCAAACCAAATGAATCCTATCTGCATTGCAATTCAAACTGCTAGAAGTATAAATATATCGGAAAAACACACGTAGGAAAACCATATTAATAATAATTAATGATTTTCCAGTGTATTGAATTTTTTTTCTCTCTCTATGGGAAACTACTTTCAATTTGCTATATTTACACTACTTACTAGTGTTTCAAGATATTCATTTCCTTCAATGGTTCTAATGGAAATTTTCTACGAAAAATTGATACTTCCTTTTATGGCTTTTTGAAGTTATCAACCGTTTTTATTTTCTAAAAAAGAATCATATTTTGTATTTGTCAATCTTGTAAAGGTCCCTCCATATTCAATGTCTCATTTTACTGGCTTGAAATATACGAAGTTCTTGCACAAGCGAGCCGCTTCAAGATTCGTAATATGTATACAAAGAACCACCATCATTTTTGTTGTTCTCATGCTGGCCCGTGAATCTTAGCTTCTATGTGCTTTTTTTCTTTTCTCCCTTTTCTTTTTTTCAACTGTATTCAGAATTTGGGTAGACTAAAGCGCAATGTGCGGGATTATCAACAAATATAGTGAATTTCAAATCCGATAAATGAAAATCTGCAGACACATACCCTTGTATCTGTTTTAAACAGCTCTTTCCTTCCTCTTTCAATATAAACAATAATACACATAGTTTGTACTCAGGAAGGAAAAAAAGAGTACTTAGAAGCTCTAAGTGAAGAGAAAGTCTTACAAGAATGCACAAGATTTTAGGTGAAAAATATCTAAATATTAATTCTAGTGATGAAAAAAAATATAATAAATAATTGATTCTAGAGCGGGAATAATAATAAGCAAAGAGAATAACAAAATTTAAACAATTTTGGAAATATTAAATGGGCAAAAAGTATAACGTAAAGTGAATTTTTTTTTTTTTGAGTTATAAGTTTTTGAAATTGTTTAACTCAGCATGTTGGAAAATAAGCCAAAAATGAAAATAATACAAAGAATGAATAAAAAATAGAAGATGATAGGGAATATAATACAAAGAATAAGAAATACCAAAGGGATCAAGAACATAAGAATGTCCCTATGAAAGGAGTGAAAAGAAGAACATATAAAAGTGCTGGAAAACAAGAATATCTTGAGAAACAAGACTTGAACAAATATTGCAACTTTTTTTTTTTTTCAATATTGAAAACAGACACTAGCTTAATCAAATCATACAAATAGTACTGGCAAGATAAGCCCTGCCAACATTCTTATCCAAAATATTGCTGAGTTGTTTGCCGTTGCTGAAGTTTCCAATTTGACACCACCACTGAAGAACGGAATAGATCCATTAGTTATACTAAATCCACTCATGATATCATTATCGCTGCTCACACTATAAGTCACTTGGGAGTTCAAGGTACTGGCAAAGCTGTTAGCGTTTGTTGCACTAGCAACAGCCGCGGAATTTGAGTCATCTGAACTATCATTTGCACTATTTGAAGCAGAGCTTTCTGTAGAACTATCCGAATTGTCTTCATCACTATTGGAATTGCCAGAGCTTTCAGCATCAGAAGATCCCGATTCGTCACTATTAGTGTTTGAAGTATTGGTGTCACTATTATCAGAAGATGCTGTGTTATCTGAAGACGATGATTGGGAATTGGTATTATCAGAGTTGCTAGAGTTGGAAGAGCTGTCATTGCTAGAACTGGAAGAGCTGTCATTGCTTGAGTTGGAGGAGCTATCATTACTAGAATTGGTAGAACTGTCATTGCTAGAACTGGAAGAACTGTCATCGCTAGAATTAGAAGAACTATCGTTACTAGAATTGGAAGAACTGTCACTGCTTGAGCTGGAAGAACTATCGTTACTAGAATTGGAAGAAC